>VZUI01033626.1:0-24665 GCA_013401135.1 Cettia cetti
ATCTATCTATCTATCTATCTATCTATCTATCTATCTATCTATCTATCTATCTATCTATCTATCTATCTATCTATCTTACCTGACTGTTCATCAGATCAGTACTTGTACCCTCTTTGGTGTAATCAATGGTCACCTTTGGGTCACATTTCTCAGTTTTAGGCAACAGGAGTGATTTAGTGGGGAGTGTCCTGATCTTCGTGAAGGCACTTTTATAATGATGAAGAGTGAACAAGTTTGTTGTTATTTTATAATTCTGAAAGGCTCATAAATTACAGCACCACAGCCAGACAAACTGTTTCTTAGGCATGCAAACCCCATAAACAATGCTATAAAAGCATACAATACTTGGGCAAATGCTGTGTCGCTTGTCATGAAGAAGCTTGCAGATGAGAGAAAAATGTTTTGCAACTCCAGGGAAAGAACTGTTCTTTAAAAGTAGAAGAGTCTAATTGCTGAGGGAGGAAATATTAATCCATCAGGAACTCAGGCTCCCAGATTTACTCATATATTTGAAAAATAAGAGTGGTGTTGAAGCAAAAATTAACAGGTCTGCAAATATCTTGACCCTGATTAGTCTGTCTATCTAGCTCTACCTCAATGCACTGCTCTGTAAGATGCAAACCAAAACTAAAAAAATCAGTAGAGTAACATGCATAGTGGACATGAGTTTTTCTTTACAGAAACTAATTTAGTTTAATTGTTCAGACAGTTTTTCCAGCACAATTCCAAATACATTCATTCCTAACCCAGTGTTTTAAGTAGTTGAAAGGGTAGTGGTTGCTGGACTTGCCTAGTTTTCTTGAGACTTGTCTGCTTGCCCACTTGCCCATCTGTCCAAAGGTCTGTCAGACCTCTGTGCCGTGGCAGCATTTGGATTTACACTCTGGTTCTAAAGAAAGTCTCCAAGATGCCTCATTCCTACAGGTGTTATTATAAACAGAGGCTTTTTGAAACAGTGTCCCAGCCAAGACTCAGTTTGTCTGCACAGGGCATTGTCAACAATATGAGTCTCACATTCTCCACTGCAACTTTGTAGAAGAGGCTTTGTCAGGGGGCTGCAGCTGTCTGCAGCTGCAGTGGGGTCAAGGTGCTGCTCCTTGCCCAGCCCCTGCCTGTGGCTGGTCCTATGGTGCTGCTGCCATGGTGGAAGCCCTGTGATTCCAGGGGCAGCTGGGGGCAGCTGGGTGAAGGTCTTTGGCTGATTGGGTGCTTGCAGGTAGAGCGGGTGGCTGCTGGATGTGGGTCCTTCACAACCCAACCAACTGCTTATTTTTGGCACAAACAGTTCTAGTGGGTGTCACTATCATATAGCTCAATATAAAACATCAATTAAAAAAAGGGAATTACATGTCTGTAATAGCAAAACATACAATTGATCTGTGTGGGATAGGGGAAAAGGGAGCAGATGTCCATCTCCCAGCCCCATGGCATCAGCCAGAACCAGGCTGCTTTGTTCCATGAAAAAATCCCTCAAACCTGGGTGTGCAGTTTCCTATTAGGAGATTCCATCTCTCTGTAGCACTTGATATGTTTACTCTACAACCAAGCTTAGCACTAGATGGGTGTGCTGCTTTTGGCTGGGGTAGAATTAACTTTCTTCATAGCGATGAGCATGGCTGTATTTTGGATTTGTGCTGAGCTCAAATACAGATAATATAGAGATATTTTTGCTATTGTTGAGCAGTGCTTACACAAAGCCAAGGTATTTTCTGCTTTTCATACTGCCCCACTGGTGAAGAACTTGGGGAGAATGGGAATCTGGGAGGAGACATAGTCAGGATGGGTAACCCCATCTGACCAAAGGCATATTCCAGGCCATATGACATCATGCCTAGTATATAAAGTGAGGGAAAGAAGAAAAAGGAGGGGGTGTTTGGAGTGATGGGGTTTGTCTCCTCAAGTAGCCATTACATGTGATGGAGCCCTGATCTCCAGGAGGTGGCTGAGCACCTGACTACCCACGGGAAGCAGTGTATTAATTCTTTATTTTTCATTCTTCTGTGCATGCTTTTGCTTTCCCTATTGAATTGTCTATCTCAAGCCATGATTTTTCCAGCTTTTACCCTTCTGATTCTCTCCCCAATACTGCTGGTGGGGGAATGAGTGAGTGGCTGCATGAGGCTTGGCTTCTGGCTGGGGCTAAAACCAGGACAACGGGTCATTAAACTTATGCAGTGTGACTGTTCCTGTCCCTCAGCTTCCTGTATATCTGCTTCATTAATGGATATCTAAGCTTCTGGATATAACAGTAGGGAACAGTGCACTAGATTTAGTGAAGCAAATTCTCAGAACTTGGAAGTGTAGCTTTTTAAGCAAATTCTCAGAACTTGGAAGTGTAGCTTTAACCTTCCGTTGGTTTGGGGGTTTTTATAAGTTACAAAATCTTTTTTTATTAAGACCTGGAGCTATTCTGAGATGAAAAAGTGTTGGCTGGGACCTATAAAAAAAACCCCACCAAGCACACTTTCTTTCTTCATGTATGTCTTTCTACAAAGAAAAATGATCCACCACTAATCAGTAATGAAAGATGAACCTGAAATGAATCAGGACATTTCTCCTGAAAATCCAGATGGGCCGGAAGATCTGTTTAACTTACTCAGCAATGAAAGTGCCCATTGTCTCTACAATATTGACATAATATCATTTCCTTTAGCATTTCATGTCCTGGAAATGGCAGCATAAATGTAAATATTTAACTCTGAGTTTATATACAAGTTCCCTGTCTTGACCAGGTTCTGTTTCCTTCTCTTTCTCTGGACTTTATAAGGGCTGCTCAGGTGCCATTTACCTTATTGGAGGAAAAGCCAGCCCCCATGTCATTACATTCATCCAGTGTTAAGCACAGTGAAAGGTCTATAGCACTTGTTTAGACTTCTAAATAAGAACTCAGTCTTAAATGCTGATTAATTACACCGATGATGTCACCATATCCTTCCAGTCCCACCAGCACACCAGCTGAGGGGCTGTATGTGATGGTCCAGCTGAGCTGGCCAGTGGGGTCAGAGCTTCACTCAGAGCCTCAGTGCTTCATCTGCTGTCAGCAGCCAGGAAATTCAGCAGGGCTGCTGGATTTTTATGACAAGAGCATGTAAAAATCCTGAGTTGTGGTCCAGACAGGGAAGTTGGCCAATTTATCAGGTGAGCCCGGTGCTGAGGCACAGTGCTGCAGAAAACTGCAAGACAAACCAAGATAGACATTGGTTCCTCTGGCAAAAGGTGTCCAACATGAGGAGAAGATCACGATTGTTTATCCTTGTATTTCCAAATGAATGCTGAGAAATTTATGCTTTGGCAACCATAATCCCTTACCCTGTTCAAAACATTTGTATTGTTCATAAAAAACTTTACTGATAATATATTTTAGGATCTCAAAACAAGCTTGTGTAACTTCAACAAATCTTTTCTTTCAAAAAGAAAATATTAAACTCAAGGCATTAGAATTGTTTATGCAAACCAGAGCTTGAATTTTCTTCTCTTGAAACTACAATTGGTAGCATTAAGTGAACAATCAGACACATAAATTGGTGAATCATGACTATCTAGTGCTGAAAGATATATAAACAGAAAATAATTTGTAAGCAAATGTACAATTCAAATTTTTTAAGACATTGAACCAATTTGTAAAGATGAATACTTCTCATTACAGCTTGTTCTAAGCATTCACAAAAAGGAGCAAAAAGCTAAATTAATCATTTTTGTGATCACATTTTTGGCTAATATTCTATTGCTCCTAGTGTAGTAGGACTTTGAATCTCCAGCTGTGAGCTGATATTCATTTCATGAGGAACTGTTCAAGGAGAATCAGTCCTTGTCCAGAGTGCTTGGAAGTCTAAATTTGTGGGGGCTGATATTACAAAGGACTGGAAAGAGAGCTGGCATTACAGAACTGAAATCAAGGGTTAAGAAGATAAGAAAAGAACTATTTCTATTTAAAGCAAGACTTTAGAAAGAGGCATGACTGGAGGAGGTACAGTGAGTTACATGTTAACCCATGTGCATACATTAACCCAAGGCCTGGCTGTCACAGGTCCTGAGGATGTCAAAAATACAGGGAAATGTGTGAGCTTGGGCTCATGTGACCAAAAGTAATTGGCAAGCAATTGGTAAGGGTGAGCTGTCACCTGAACAGGTTGATCCTGAGGAGAGGAGAGGAGAGGAGAGGAGAGGAGAGGAGAGGAGAGGAGAGGAGAGGAGAGGAGAGGAGAGGAGAGAGCAGTTTTGTGCTTCTCTCATGCTTCCTAGACACATTTTATTTACTAACATAGGAAAGAAAACATTATCGAAAAATTCCAGTTAATCATGGGAAGAAAAAAAAAAGCATCTCTACACTCACTGGTTTTGTGCCAGCCAACCAGTTCTGTTGTTTCAAGGTGTTTAGCATAGCAGTGGTGACTGAAGTCACCTTCCTCCTCAATCTTACTTGAAGTGAGTTTGAACAAAATTGGGAAGAAAAAAGAATAGGAAGGCTAGTAGGAAAGAGTGGAGACATCTCAAGACACTCCAATAATTAAAGAAGAGACAGCTGGAAGAGCAAGGGGTGACATTATACAAAGATGCAGGGAGAACCTCAGGGAGGAGGGTCCAGAAGATTAAAGGTGTATCTGGAAGAAAAGTAAGAAGACACTAAGGGCACTTATTGATGAGGTCACACAGAGATCCAGATGAGTGACAAAGGCAGTCTGGGGGTTTTCACATGAGGCCTGGCTGTGGACAATGAACGACCTGGCATTAGGAGGTGAGGGATAAGTGTGAAATACACACAAGGATCGAAGAGGGTAAAAAGCATATCTGGGAGTAGGAGGGATATGGAGTCATTGGAGGAGTTCTCAAATTTGTTAATAGTAATGACATGAGAAAAACTGATATTCAATGGATTGGGGTTTTTAAAATCATTTTTGGAGGAAGATAACTGACAATTGCTTCTTGCATCTAGTACACTCTATCTCTTTTACAAATTTTCAGCTCTGGCAGGAAAACACTGGAGTTGGGCAAACAATTTTTGCATTGAAACTTTGTACAGTTTTGGCCATTATTTTAATGACGTATCTTGGAGTGTATGTTGATTCCTCCCATGAGTGTATTCATTTGCTCAATACATTTTCATGGATTAGTTATCTGTAGTCAATATTCATACTCCAGTGCCACCAATGCCAAGATGTTATTGCTAACCTTATTATTAAGAGATCTGCATAACTCTTCCACAAAAGAAATCAGATGATTTTAAGATCTCTGCCTTGTAGTAACACCCTGCAGTTCTCCCAGGTGTGGAGCAAATTTTTTAAAATACCTGTCAAGTGTTAGAAACAAAAGTAAATTAGAGCTCCAAATACACAGTTTCAACTATTTTGAGATTCATAAGTCATTGTTCAATATTTAATACAATAAATAGTACTTAAAACAGTACAGATCTTAAAATCCTCTGTTGCACATATTTACATAGTGGATTTTGCACTTTGCAGTCAGTGAATGTTAGTAGACAAAAAATTTAGAGAAGTAATCTTTATCTGAAAGGTAACTAAAGATGGCAAAAGCAATTTGAGAAAAGGTCAGAATAACGTTCATCTGTTTGATCAAAATTCTTTAAAATATTTGTTTAAAAGATCTTTGAACTAAAATGTCATTTAAGTACAGCAAAGAGGGCTGCAACTGATTTAGGCTGGTCACTCAGAAGTGAGAAACTCAGCTTGATGTTAAAATACAGGCAATCAGATAGGGAAACTGAGGGACAGGATGGATGACAAACACAAGAGTAAGGGAGAACTAAGTTCTACAGAAATGAGATACTGAAAAATAAGGCCAAATTTGAATCCTTGGTTTGAGCTCCACTGACATTTACAAACATAATCTCAACTGTCAATTTAAAACAGGAATGGATGAGTAAAATAATCCAGGGAAAAGGGGATCCATCAAGTACACTCAGCCCAGCCATGTGAACCTGGCTTCTCTGCTCTCCCAGTCCAGCTGGCTTTCTGTCTGCACGCACAAACTGACTAATCCGCTGCCTGAGTGGGCTGCTGCTGCTTGTTAAGCCAATTCTTAAAATAGTGGCTGACCTAATTATATAGCATGGATCTTTACCTTAAATATATATTATGACTGTTTACGTGAAATGCATGCTGGATGTTTTTTAATAATTACTTTTCACATCTCATCATATCTTCCTTCACTGAGCACAATTAAAGTGATGTATTTATACATCAAACTTTACAGCACAGATTTAGAAAGGAGAACATGTTAAACTGACTGCTTTTCCCTAGTAGGCACTGAGGAGGTGAATAAGGGGGAGGAATAGTGATAGTGTCATTATCTGTCTTTAATAACTTCTCTGACATAGGTTGAAAGCTTCTAGACACGCAAAATTGTGAGTGCAGTAATACTATCAACGAGGTACAAGTTTTGATTGCTGAGTTCATTATGTAGCCTGCTAGGTTTTAGATCAGAGTCATTAATTACTGTGAAAGTATCAGACATTGAAGGGATTTTCTTGATGTAGTGTCTACTTAGCATTTTCTCTACTACAATGAAAAAGTAGCATATTTCACAGGTGAAATCAATGGAGGTGAATTATCCACCACCTATAGATTAATAGGTTGTAGGGTGAAATTATGATCAGAGCTAGAAACAGATTTGCAAATGGGCACTATCCACTTTCTCTGTACAAAAAGCTGGTTCATAGGCTATGAGCAGTAGCTGAGTGCTATTGTTATAGATGGCTTCTGCAGCTCCTCTTCTCTGCCCTCTTTGTTAGGGCCTCCTTGGATGTTTCTAGAAAAGCTGTAGTCACACTTTCAAATACACTGTAGATGTGGTTTAATCAAGATTAATTATCCCTTATTCTGGGATTTTATGAGACCAGTTGTTACAGAATTGGTTTTAAATGCTTCAGGCAAAGCAGAGAATTTTATTTAACATGTCAACATCTGTTTTAGAGTGTTTGAATTTAAAGACACCTAAACAGGTAAAATCAGTATTTTAACATGGAAAGTTCCGATTTTAGTTTCAAAATTGTAATTTTCAACAAAATTTGAGCAACTGTTATTAAGAAATAGAATAAAAGAAATTAAATACCACAAGGTGTTTCAAAAGTCTGAAAATAAAGTTAGTCTAGTGAAACAGAATGTCTTGGATTTGCCCAAACAATTTTTTCTTCATTTAAAAATCCTTTCAAAGTTTTATAAAGCCTTATTATAAGACATTCCTCTCACAAATTTATTTCAGCTCTAAATTAGAAGACTAAAAACTTTATTTATCCAAGATGGTGTACTTCTGATACTGTCTAGGCTTTCTACTCTCCCTGACCTTATGTACTTTATTAAATTTGAAAAGATAACAAGCTGAGAGTGGAAAAATGATAGAGCTGGAGGCTACAGTTAGCTGTCAGTATTACAGGCATTGTGATAGGCAACTAAACTATGTGGGGATCTATGTACAGAAGAAACATAAGCAAAGTCTCTTGAGTGAGCTCGTAGGCTCCTGGGTTTTGTCCT
This sequence comes from Cettia cetti, assembly GCA_013401135.1. Classification (NCBI taxonomy): domain Eukaryota; kingdom Metazoa; phylum Chordata; class Aves; order Passeriformes; family Sylviidae; genus Cettia; species Cettia cetti. The sequence continues at coordinate 7,488 of VZUI01033626.1, forward strand.
TTATATGACAAGTGACAAGACCAGTGAGGGCCCCCTTACACCCACAAAAAAGTGGAAGGATGAGAAAACAATGGGATTTGTGTAATGTGCAAAAAAACCTTGAGGATAAATGAAGTTCCATAAGTAAAAAAAGAAGCAAACACAACCCAGGAGCTCCACATAATTTTGGGAAGGGGAACAAAGTCAACAGTGAACCCCTCTGCAGCTCAAATGATTTCTGTGCCTGTCATGGGGGTTAGATATTTCCTCTGAGCTTCACAGGTAATTAATTCTCTGCTGGGTCCCTGGGGAGTAATAAATTTGGTCCTGTGGTTTGATAGCAGATGACAGAAATGGCCTAATATCAGGTCACTCCCTGTGGTAGGAAATGGGGTCTCCTTCCTCAGATGATGGTTGGGTCGTGCCCACATCGGACAACTTGGAAAAGTTCAGAAAGCCACTCTGTACCACTTAGAAGTGGACTAGGTTAGAGAAAACCAGTACAAATTAAGAGATGTTAGTGAGGGTTTGGGGCTTGGGGGGCAGTTTGCTTTTTTTGTGTGCACTTTCTGCCGAAACAAGATTTTTTTTCCCCAAGTATGCCCTTTTCATCACATTGTACAGATAATTTCCCTTAGGAGGCTATTCCACAGTGAACAACTCTGATCCTTCCATTTTTTTCTAGCTGAGCTAAAGTTATATTTTGCTACTTCAATGCAGTGCTGCTAGCCATGCCCCACTCTGAATAGTCTCTTGGTTGTTTTGTGCTCTGAAAAGCACTCGAGTTTTATTATTCTCTTTCTTTCTCAGTTAGCCATGTGAAAAATATTCAACCACTGTCATAACTTTCTATGAATTGTCTTCAATCCTGTCAGATGCTTTCATTTCACTTCACTGATTTCTTCCTGAGCACTGTTTTTTAAGTTATCCCGTTTCTAAACTTCCTCTTACCATAAGTGCTTCTAACATCTATAACAGAGTATGTGAGCCGTGGCACAGCCTGTGGCCACTTAAAGACCTGTCTTCCCTCTGCTGCCTGTTTCTGTGTTGTGATAAAGAAAGGCACTGTCATACATGGAGCCCAATGTACAGTTGCTTAGACAGGATCCTGAACTGCTATTTCTGGCATAGGCTGTTATTAACATTTCACACATCACAAAAATATTTTTATTTATCTCTTTCTTTTTGCATCATGCTCTGGAGTCAAAAGAAGCTCATTCTTTTCCTTTACCTGAAATGTCTTAGTTATCTGCCTTTCCTCACAGACACTGGTGCTACACACCTTTTCCCGTGTACAACTGCAAGCAGTGCTGCACCTGAAAATGGCTGGCACACTTCTAAGGGGAAGAGTTGAGTGGCCCAGGCCTGAAGGTTCACCTCACCAGGAAGACAGCCTCTGAGGGCGACCCAAGCTGTCCTAATTTCCACTCTCCTGAGGTGCTGTTCTGTGGGTGGCTGCCCACCATGGATCCTACAGTGCTCTGGATCTGGTAATAGTCCCAAAGATTAACAAACCCTTCAACTTTATGTACTAAGACAACTGGTCTACCTTATGCTTGTAATTGCATTCATTGGCCATAGGACAAAATATACTTGTTTGTAACTTCAATAAGCCTGAAGTCCACTGAAGGGGGCCATATCTGGAGGAACAGAAGTGCTGGTTTCAAGCTGAAATGTCTGTGCTTCCTAAAAAGCATCCAGGCTAAGTCCAGTGACTAATTAGCTTGGTGCCCAGTAATCTCAGAGGCAGCTGAGCAGAGGAATTGCAGACCAACATTTTGTCCATAAGCTGTTCCCATTCTCTGCTAAATACAGTACAAAGCTGCATAAATAGCTGTGCTGGGAGAGAGTTCAGAGTAGGAAAACTACAGCTGGAAATAAATGGCCTCTAGAGGTTTGACAGATGCCATCTAAGCCTGATTAGTGTAGACAAAAAGTGAAAAAAGTGAAAAGTGTCAGTTTGTGGATGAAATTTCATAGGTCTTCAGTGCAGTTCTCTCATTCATTCTCCTTATTTGTGTTTATGGCAGCACTTAAGAGGCTCTTGGCATTTTTCATGAGCAAAAAAAGAGATAATTTAGACAGTGATCAAAAGCCTGACTCTGAAGGCACTGCAGTGTTCTGCAGTCTGGATGCCAAGGCAGAGCCAGATCTGGCAGCCAGAGGTGCAGCAGCATATCCTACTTCCCTGTACAGCAGGTGAGGGTTGAAAGGCTCCTGCCAGGATCAATGGAGCGATTTTAGGGCAACAAAATAATGATGGTGTTTTGGTGCAACATGGTCATGTGTGTAAAGGAGGAAGGAGGGCAGCATTACTTAATGTTAATAATTTTTTAATGTAAGAGGCTAACATTTAAATGAGCCTAAAAGCTAAACCTTGGATATGGTCTGTGGAGGTGCAGTGGAGAGACAAGAAAGGGGAAGCTTGATCTCTTGGTAACTGTACTGTATTACCTAATTTTTACAACTTCCCAGAGACTCAGTGTTATTAAGGCTTTGTGTTTGTGGGTGCTCTTGGAGCTGGGACACTCCCTTTCACCAGGGTTTCATAGCAGGAATGACTCTGCACAGGCACAGTCCTGCTGCTGCTTTCCTCCAGACTACTGTATTAGCCATCCTTCTAATGCCCCTATCCTACTTTTTTTCAAGCCTCCTACAAACAGATATCCGGGAAGGCTGAAACAGTTCAGCAGGTCAATACAATAATAGAGAAAAGACAGACCCTCATGGGTGTCCAGAGCCCCTGGCACGTGGCACTGCCATTATCAGCTGATCAAACAGCTGTGTATCACTGGGGGCAAGGAGCAAAGGAGGCAGCAGGCATTGTGTCACCAGCCTCTTGTTGCAACTCTTGGACTGAGCCTCCCCATGACAGAGCTGGAGTCATTGGGGCTGGGGAGCCAGGTGTGAGGGTCCCTGCCTTGACTGGACATTCAGCCTTGTCCTTCACAATTTGCACTGAAACCCGGGTTTGACTTTTCCCTTTGTAGAAGTGTCTGAGGGGAAGACTGAGTGGTAAATTAAATGGGAGGTATGGAAGAGCAGCCTCCTGTGACCTCTGCTGCTGCTGGCTATGGGGGTGTCCTCTGGGAGGGAGGGTCAGAGGGCATCTGTCAAAACAGGACAGGCTGTGGGGAGTCTCTGGGACAAAGGCAGTGGCATCAGGGATCATGGTTCAGTGCCATAAAACCTGACACCCTGGAAGACACAGGGAGAGCTGTCATGCATGGTGTTTGTGTCCTTGCCAGCCAGTGTCCTGTGGAAGAAGCAGCTTGTCTGAATTAGCCATGGTCTTCTCTGAAAATGCTTGGAACAGCTGGGCACTGTGATGGACCTCCACTCATCTCAAAACATTTGGCAGGGAGAGTGCAGGTCCACTCTGGCTGGGGAGGGAAGTATCTTGCTGGTGGCTGGACAGGGATGGTGGGAGGAGGGATGGGGCAGCAGCCAGGGTCAGGGCTGGGGTCCCCAGTGCTCACACCAACCAACTCCTCCCCACACAGGTAGGGAACAACTCATCCTCTGGGCTGTGAGTGATAAGGGAAAGGGTAAACAGATTTAGGGAGGGAGGGAAAAAACACCCATGAGAGCAGGAAAAGCTGTTTGATTGTAAAAGTGATGTGAGGGTAAAGCAATTCGGCTGGAGTAGCAATTGTGCCCTATCTTTAGAGGGAAGCCTTTAGAGGAAGCTGCTGAAACACAGTGGTGTTTTTCATGCATTTGAACCTAGGATAAAAAGACAAAGTTTCCTTATTACCTTCAGTATGCCCTTGTTCCACACTTCCACGTATTTACTGTAGGAAATACCTTCAATATCTCAAACAGTGAGGTTATCTGACTGCAAACACTTCTTTAGTCATCTAAGTAACTTGCACCAGGGAAGAAAGTAGGTAGTTTAAGTAATGTTGGTCATTCATTTCACCACAGACTGCATTAAATTTGCTGACAGACTCAGTCCTGTGCACTTTTGCATCACTTCCCCCTTTGCTCACGATCCCAAGCACCACCGGGATTCACTGAAATCTGTTCTACTCCCTTTTTGTGCTATGAAGTTTTAATCTGCTTATAGGAAAGACCTAACCAACATTGATTTTGAGTGGCTTCCACCTTCAGCCTTATCACACACCCTTTGAAATATTGCCGTTTTTTCCCAAACCTCTTTACTGATGAGGCAAAAGGGCATCAGAAGTGCAGTAGCACCCGAGTGGCTCAGCAAGTCACACCTTCAGCAAAGTGTTTTAGGAAACACAGATGGCTTTAACCTGTATCTATCTGCTGAACACACTGACATGGAGTGCAAAATCTCTGCAAGCTGGAGACATTAATCAGAGAAGGGCACACAAGTGGCAACTTTGCACAGTGCACCTCTCCCAGGCAGAGTTCACCACAGTGTCTGGGATGACTGCAGCCATGGCCAAAGTCTCTGGGGTAAAGCCTCTGGTGAGGGATAAGTGCATCGCTGACAGATGCTCTTCTGGCAAGAGTGTGCCTTGTGCCTCAGACTCCAGTTGAAAATTCCTCTTTCTTTTCTTCAAACATGAGTGAAAAGAGCAACCAGATTTTGGGAGTTAGCTACTTTATTCTGAGAAATGTCACCCCAGCATGGTGCTGACTGTAACGCTAGGAGACCTTAATGATTGTTAAAACCAGCATGGTGTTATCTGTGCTTTTCAATAAGTAGGAAAAAAAAGTCCTGCACAGAGATCTCTGCAGCAAGACAAGTTGTAATGTCTGTTTATTACAAATGTGTAGTGTCAATAGTGCACAATATCCCGCAGAAGAAAGGAGGTGAATATCTGTGGTCTTACAGACAAATTGAGAACAAAGTATGAATCAAAAAATTAATGATTGAACAGTGCTGTTAAATTTCTGCCTTTTATTTCATAAACAAATGCCCAGAGAAGTAACAGTTTACAGTTCAGGAAGGACATAGCTGTTCCCTGTGCTGACAACCACTTATGCTCTATTTAACACATGGAATTTAAGTGGTGCAGAAAGTACACTTGGCCAGGAATTGCTGTCTGAAAGTCTCTGCAAAGAAAAATGCATTTACTGCCAAAAAATTAGTTTTCAGTACGAAATTTCTTGGTATTGTGCAGAGTCATAGACTTTCCTCTTGTTTTGTAATTAGACATCAAAAGAAAGCCTGTCATTTAAATCAAAATATATCACTTGAGATCCTTTGAAACAAGCAGCATGCCAAATATAAATAATTAATCATATTTCTGTTTATTTTTATCTCACTGTTATCTCACTGAATCTACTGTTGAAAGCCATTGTTAAGCATGCAGTCTGGCATTAGAAAAAACTTCTGCTAACTTTCACAGGCTCTGGGATAGGGTCCAGAGTTTAACAGGTTGTGTAGATGAAATAGCACTCATAATTACATGCATTTGTCCACAGCTAGATTGGACAGGTTATGTTTATTTTGCTTTATATGTGGTGACTAGGTAAAAATGAATGGCCTTTACTATGTGGGAGGTCAGAGTTCATATCTAAATTAAGCCCCCCAGTCTTGTGCTCTGTGCATTTACAAGTTAGTGAGGGTACACACATGGGATGGAGAATGGGGAATGGGGATTGGGAATTTAGGGGAACCTTGTCTGGAAGAGATGCTAGTGAAAGCTAGAGGCACAGAAAACACAGTCAGTTCTTTGCTATTTTCTTCCCCAGCTTTGCAACAGGAAATCCTGAATCAGGAAGGCGTAATTATTGGCTGAGCAATTTATATAGCCAGAGGCATCTTGCTTGTGTAAGAGGGTTTACACAAAGCAAATGTCACTTCAGATTGAGTGGTAACAGACTGTTTCAGAAAGGAGAGACACAGCTCTAGGAGTGACATGTACAGGGTGAATCCATGTGCATGCTGGCAGAGGCTGACTCTGTGCCTACCTGTCCATGTTTCCTGCTCTTGAGAAAGAAATAAGCTCAGGTCAGTGATAAAGGCAGAGATGTCAATTCAGGACCTTTATAGCCTAACCATTGCCATTTTGGGGTTCATTTGCTTAACCTTTGTTAGTACAAAATCAACATCAAAAATGGTTGACAGGAAAATAAACCAGGAAAAGGGACAGTGCTTAACCAATAATCAGGACTGTGGTAAGTGGATGCAAATAAAGTAAAAAGCAACAGAAGTTGTATCCAGACAATCCAAAGACTGTGTGATAAAGGATAGAGCTTAAAGTATAATAACCTACTTTGCTGTGATTGCATATATCAGTTAAAAGAATCCCAGCTGCATTACTGAAACCCTTCAGACACCATTTTTTTCTGTAATTAGTATTTGACATTGAATTGATGTGAATTGCTCACACAGTTCAGCCCTGGGTGTTTGATGTGGTAAAACAAAGAAAACTATAGAATAGTCTGTTTGTAACTGACACTCCTACTCAAAGATGATAACAGAGGCTCTTTTCTAACGCTTTGCCTTTCTTTCACCTTGTCACCTAACCAAGATCAACGGAACAAAGTAAAAATAAAGGTAGTAAAAGGAAAATTTCCGTTATACTTGATTTTTATCTAGTAAGATGATCTTAAACTCTCACGAAAAAATAAAACAGTACAAATACTACTGTGTTTGCTCAGTCACTCACAATTGCAGAAAGTGGGTCCTAAATACCCTTTGATATTTCTTGATGTTTCTTTGTATTACAGTAACAGTGAGAGACCAGAACTCTGTTTTTGCTTAGCCCTGGAAAAAAACCCCACCAGGGCAAAGTCCATTTCTGCTAAATTTGTTTTTAAACCCCATCTGTGAGGCAAGAGATGAATGCAGCAGCAAGATGCAAGTATCAAAATCTTTTTTGTAGAAATCACTATCCCTTTAAGACAACATCCATACTCCTTACAGCCATATTGACTGACTAGTTCCCAGCTGGATTCTCTAGGATGTTTGCTCATTTAGGGGTTTCTCTTTTTACCAGCACCTTAAAAATAAAGAATCTTAAACACTCACTCATTGTCCTTTCTCTTAGACACACTCTTCTGCTCAAAAAAAAAACCCCTAATACACCAAGTTCTCTCTCTCTGTGCACCAACAGAGCAACATAAGTTGTCTGTACTAACATCAGGGTTAGGTTCTCCTGGAGTGTTTCTGAATGTAAAATTAATCAGTTAATTCTGTGAATGTGCTTTAAAACACAATATTACTCCAGCCAGTTTCTTAGCAATCTCACAGTAGAAATCCTAGGAAGAGAAATGCAGCATGTAATGGTTTGCACTGAGATGGATATTCTTTCTGCATTGAGCTGTACTTACCTCATGCTCAGATAACCCAGGTAACTGCAAACCAGGCCACTCTGCCCTGTCCTTGGCTATATATAACCAGTGCTTGCAATCTCTGGGTGTCCTATCAGCTGGATTTTCCCCACAGAACCTGTGTATGAAGGTTGTGACTTTTACAGGCAAAAATCTGGATGAAGCTTCTCTTTCTGAAAAGCCAAGATCTTTCTTGTGCTTGTTGGCATGAGGCACGTGGGTAAATGTAAAGGGAAATAGCTTTAAATAATGTCTTTGGCATTGACTTATTGCAAGAGAACTTCTTTTACCCGTTTGTCTCCCCATGTGGCTGCAATAACATATTGGCACCTCAGGCACATAATGTTGATTTTTGTGGTATAAAACCCGGAAGAAGACTGCCAAAAGCAAGGGATATGTTGATTGCAATCTGGCTTCGATGGACAATGAGAATATAATGAAAACTTAACAGCAGGGCAAATCAGTGCTTGAAGGTGCTGCTGGGCTATGATTACCCACTCTGTACCTTGTGCTCAGAGGTGGGAGGTACTGCCATTCCTATTCTATCTCCTGCCTCTTTTTTCATGTCAAGCTCTCAGGCAGGCTGCATTTTTTCCCCTTTGGTAGCTTAAGCTCTGTAGAGCCAGGATGTGTTCTTTCCTGTGGGGGCTTCCTTATCCCAAGAGGGCCTTTAGGCACTGTTGTAGTAAAGGCAGTTTTACTCTTTTCTGTGCAGCAATGTGAGTAAAGGGCTGGGGGGTGGGAGGAATGCAACAGCTCCTTGCTGAAGGAGATGAGAGGATGATTAGCAGAGACAGTCACTCCATGAGCACAAGCAACACACAAAAGCACTGATGCCTCCCTCCCATCTGGCTGAACTTCTCTACACACTTGCATACATATTTCTCATGTTAATTTTAGTATGAGTTGAAGGAAGAGGGTCAAACCCCTATAATTATACAAGTATGCTTTGAGATTTGAATTGTGCTTATGCCTTCAAATGCCTATTTAACCCTAGGCTTGGCTTACCAGCAGCTTACCAGTTCAGGTTCCCATTTGTGCCAGGGTACCTCTGCAAGAGATTCTAAATGATGGTCACTGCACAAAGAGAAGTCAAAAGGCACAGCACTGTAGCCCAAAAACTGAGAAGGTCTTTTGATCTTTCAGAGGGAGTGGAAGTTGAAATGATTTACAAGAGGTGATTCAATGGGATTTTCAGAGCTGGTCTTCATGGATGGGTGCTAACAGGTCCAAGTTCCTTTGCTCTGACTAAACCTGGTTCAGAAACTCTGGAGCTGTGCTACTGCTGTGCTTAAGTTGACTCGCCTTGTTGAGAAGCTAATAGAGCTGTGTGGCTTTCAAGCCAAAGCTGGCTCCTGGCCAGCCAGCCTGGAGCACAGGCAGAGTGAGCTCATGTCTGCCTGCACCCACCCATGGAGACAGGGCATGGAGGTTATGTTTAACACAACTGCAAGGATACTGTTCTTACATATTCCAGGCCTCACTGAGCATCATCACACCTATGAACCAGGCCTTTGGGTTGACCAGAAAGAACAACTGATGCCAAGGATGCTTCAGGGAATATGAGCAATGGAGAAAAAGAGGACACTTGAATTTCTGAATTGCTTTGAAAACCTTGGGTAAACTCCTTTCTAACTACAGCTTATTGTATGGTGGTGCTACCTCAGCAGAGGATATGATCTTGTTGAAGCTTTAAGTGTTCTGAATTTTTCCAAAATTAACTCTAAATCAGTTTCAAATTGTTTTGTTTTCTTCCAGTATCTTCTGCTTTTGTTTATCTTACGCCAATCTGAGGGTTCTAACTGAAGTTTCAAACATTTCAAAATCTATCACTTAAGACTTTGTAAAATCAGTCTGCTTAGATGGAGTCTCTTTATTATACTCGGGCAGCAATTGCAGCTTGCTATTGTTCTAACATCTCAAAAAAGAAATCTAAAGGAATACTTGCTTTCTGTACTATGTTAGCTTTAATAAAGTAGCCAAAGTAAAAATTGACATCTGTTTCCTGGCATATTTTTTTCCATTACTTAGCTATAATCTTTTTGAAATAATGAAGTTCCTCTCAAAATACTAAACTATGATTAGGCTGTGAAATCTGAATCCAATAAAAGAAGATCCTGTGCTTGAAGGATGCATTGCTGTCATGAAGCCACAAATTAAATTAAAAAAAAAAAGTGTTTAAAAAGTGTTATAAATTTACTGACAGATTTTCATGTACTTAGATTGAGTACAATAGCCTTTTAAATATGTAGATACTTCTTAAAACCTCTCTTAAGTGGCAAAATGAAGTTGTTTTCAAAGCAGAAAATCAGTCAGGCTCTAACATCATAATTAATTTTTCATTAAAGTTTCCAAGCAATTATTAATATTATTAATAAGCAATAACATTGTCTCCGTTTGGACACAGGTACCTAAAAAGTGTTCCCCTTCTCAGGTAGGGTCATACTACTGCTGTGGAGAGTGACACAAAAATGTAAAATTGGCTTAGGGCTGTGGTGCTGCCTGCATGAAAGATCTGAATCTCAGAGCAAACTGAAAGGTGGAGAGTCTTGGTTTTCAAGGATTTCTGAGATTTCTGTCCCAGATTAGGAGTCAATGAATCTTTATCACAAAGGCTTCCCCAGACACCTTCCTTGTTTTGGGATAGCTTTTCACCCTGGATGTCACAGCTTCTTCTAGTTGCTCAAATGTTAATATTCTTCTCTGAACTTTGCTGAATCTTTGGACACACAGTGAAACCTGGAAGTAGCAAGTATCTGTAGTAAGTGGTTTTTTAAGAGTCTTGTCTGTTTGTATTTTATTTTAAAAGTCTTTTCAGCCTTGATTTACATATGATGGACAAGCACATGTAGCAATTGTTCTGAACCATTAATTTTTTTGTTACCATTATACTGTCCACTATATGTCTCTTAAGAGTAAAGACTGTTATACTTCTTAAACTCAGCTCTTGGCCAGGCTATATTAATTTCTTCCTCTCAAAAAAACCTCCCAAGTTTCTTGAGATGCTGAACAGAACAGGATGTTTACAGTGAGTGTGTATATTCTCAGAATAGTAGCAGGTTTTCAGCATTGTATTATGGCAACACAGTATTTTATTAATTTACCAGGTTGCAATTAAGGGCTAATCAGAGACACTGTTCCTATGAGTGCTGAAACAGATTTCTGATCTCTCCATCCTCCCATATTAACTAGATTTCATCAGAGGTAGCTGTGATTCCACCATGAAGTTAGTATTAAAATTAATATTTCATTCATATATATGTAAAGAATGCAACCTGTTAAAGGAATAATTTTTCAACAAGGGATTCCAATGACTTTTTGAAGTCAATGTCATGATTTTCAAAGGCTGGACTTCCCTATGTTTGTGAGGCTTGTCTGAACAATGGATAGTGAATGTATAGAGACATTCATCAATACCTCCTTCAGGCAGTGATGATCAGCATTATGGGTCATAACAAACACCTTACATTTGAGATCAGACATAAGGTTTCACATTAATAATAGCAGGTCCCCATTGTCTTTTTAATCTGGGTTAAGCCAGGATTTGGTCCTGGATGTTGGAACAGGGCAAGAGGTTGCCAGATCAGCAACCCTTAAGAAGATCTGTTGTTAACTACAGAGGACAGTTGGAGTTGCCTAAAAACATATATGGCTCACTTGCAGAGTGTTCCTGGTTATACACTGGAGAGCTGAATTTATTCCACATACATGAATAACCCCATTAGCATGGAAAAAGAGCAAACAGGCACAGGTATAGATGAAACAGCTCCTAGGTCCATTATTTCTTAAAGTCTTGTCAGTGAGAGGGATATGACTAAGTCACTCAATATGACTAAGGGAACTAATGCTTTTGTGGTTGTTATTGTAGTCAAGCTCCCTGCAAGCACCATGAACAACTAAGATCTAAGGGCTGATTTAAGACCAGTCTTTGAAGATTAAGGTTAGGCAGTGGCTGCTTTGCATGGAAGAAAAACAGTGGAGAGTTGCTCTGGAAGTGTGCCACTTACACAGGGACATCTGCTCTGTGCCCAGACAGCTCCTGGGATGCTACCAGGGAGTGTCCTCAGAGGCTGGCCCCTCAAGGAGCCAGCAGAAACACAGGCAGATGGCACAGCACTTCTTGGAATCATAGAATCATTCAGGTTGGAAGGGACCTCTAAAATCATTGAGTTCAACGATTAACCCAGCATTGCCATGTTCACTGTGTCCCCCAGTGCCACATCTACGCTTCTTTTAAATACCTCCAGGAATGGTGACTCAACCACTTCCCCATACAGTTCTGAACAGTATTATTCCAGAGCTTGACAACCCTTTCAGTGAAGAAATGTTTCCTAATATCCAACCTCAACCTCCTCTGAAGCAACTTGGGGCCATTTTTCTTGTCCAGTTTGCTCAGGTCTGCTCAAGTGTGCTGCTTGGGTGTTGGGGGCTCACTCTCTCATCAAGCTGATAGACTCTGTTGGAAAGCACCCTACCAGAGGTATGAAGATCTCTTTCTCCTCATGGGTTTTATCACCCAGACATCTCTCTGCTTCTTCTGATGCTCCTGCATTTATTGTTCAGACCCCTGGCCAGCCAAACCATGAGTTAAACATCTGCCTGCAGCCCTCAGAGTGGCTCTGTTCCTGGCCTGAGTATCTCCTAGACAATGTGGCAGAAACGTTATACTCTGCCATAATCTCCTGCCACTCTGAAAATATTTAAGAGGACCAAGAAAAGATGATCAACAACTTCATTTTACCCAATGACATAAGTTGATCTAATTTAAGATTTCTAGACTGCCTCTGGAAATTTGTCCTTGTAATGTCTGTTTTAGCTGTAGAGAAGATGTGACTGCCATAGTTGATAGCACTGTACTTGGGAAACAGCAGAGTCTCGAGTTTAGTTATGGGATAATATCATATAAGGCCCTGAAAAAAGGGCTTTTACATGCTGAAAACATTTTGAGAAGGACATCTCCCTGTGTCAGGCCTTTTCTTCTTACTTCCAATCATAATTCACCCATTAGTTGAACACTATGAGCCAAATTAATGTATATTTGGGCTGGTGATTTTAAAAAGTGTGTGGTTACAGGGGGCTGGCAGGATTACTCAAGTAACTTTATTTTCCTCCATGCTGCTGAAGAAAATGTTGGAACTGCACTTTTGAATAGCAAAGAGCTACATGGAAAATTACATGTCTCTCTTACTTTTTTCCCTAGATGATTAAGTCCACTTAATTTGTAACTGTCACCTGTCCAACCAACTATCAGTATTACACGGTAACACTTACAGAAAGGCTGGTAGGACTGAAGTGGGCAGAAATGTCAAAATAGAATAGGCAACAGCCAATCTTTAGCCTCCAAAAATTGAATTTTGTGCCTAATTTCTTGTTGAAAAAAACATGTGGCATGACTGGTGACAAAGTGGGGAGCTACCACGTTACTTGTCATATGATTAAGCGCCTGATCTTCCAAGTTGTTTTCAGTAGGAAATCTGGAATTAAAAATGCTGAAATGAAGGATGCATTACAGCAACCATTGGAGAGCTACAGAGTCTCAGTCCTACGTTCTCATACATAACTTTATGAAGAGTGGTCAAAAGTGACAGTGGACAAGAAGTGGGCAGCAGGGGAAGACACCTGATCTTGAAAGGAATGGGCAGAGCAGTTCAGCAGACACTCAAAGGGAACGAGTAATCTAAATCATACTATTGGGAAGGTACTATAAAATCACATAAAAATGAGTATTGGGCCAGATCAGATGTCTGTATCTCCTATGTGGCCAACAGGAGCCAAGAACACAGGCAAGCAGATAACAAACTTCTGTAGTATTCCCCCAAATATTCCTTAACCTCCAACAATTCTCATCTAAAGGACTTACCAAGTTTGATTCCTCTCACCTTCCCAAGCTGTTCATGCACAGACTCTCCTAATCAGAGCATCTGATCCACTGTAAACGCCTGTTCTCCTTAATTCTTCATTAACAATTATTTCCTTGTCTCCAGTTGTTATCATGCTGAAGTTTAAAGTTAGGTTTAATTGATAATGTCATATTTTGCTCTGGGTTTGTGTACGTACACAATGTTTACACTCATAGCTAGTTAGATGTAGATATTGATATGCATATACATATGGATATAAAGATATATATGAAGTAAATGATTTAAAAATGCCATTAACTAAAGTTCATTGAACAGTCTATTACAGAGTCAAGAAAAAAAAAAAAAGGCAGAAGAACAAAACTAGATAATATTCAAGTAAAGTCTCAAACTAAGCAAAGCCAAAGATGTCAGAATTTGAAATCTTATCCTGAACATAAACTTCTCTAAGAGTATATAGTTTGGGAGACTCAGAGACTAAAATTATTGCTATTTGTGTAATACAATATTGAATACATTTATGGATGACTGCTATTGTTAAGAATGCACATAATCATGTTAAATTCAATAACATCCAGTACCACAGCCCTGTATAAGGGAGGATTTGAATTTCTTTAGGAGGGTGAATCCATTGATTTTCCATGTTTCTTTGCCACTATTAAGAAATCAAAATTTTATAAGACTCTCAGCATATCCTTTCTCTTGCATTGATTTGTTCTTTTCAGTGTGCCAGCAAGATGTGAAACATTTTAAACCCCTTCTATTTCCATTAGTGAATAAAAAATCAGCTTTGTGGCTGAAATTTACAGGCATGAGGCAAAGGACCATAGTACATCTCCTTTCAGAAGACAGGTACTTCAGTTCAAAGTGTCTTCTTAGTGAATTAAACAAGACCACAAAGTAATGAAGCATTTGTGTTCAAAGTCTCTTCTCTTGGGAATACCTTGTCTCTAAGGGTACTCAATGGCGTTTGAAGAAGTCTAATTTCAGTGAGCTATATTTCCACAAACTGAACTGGCTGAAAGATATCATAATTTGCATATGAAATGGTCAGAAAATGTCACCAGGAGACAAAAGCGGACTACTATCTGTGGGCTCTTGTATACTGATGCATCAGAAAAACTCTGTTACAGTGTAAAATAACTATGAATTATATGCAATGCTTCTTTCCAGAAGGTGTGCTTAGGGCAAATGAAAACAATAAGAAGATATATTAAAAGATAGATTATATGTCTTTCTAGGCAAGATGATCACAAGATCAAGATTTTTCTACATACAGGTATAATAGGATGCCGCAAGTTAAAATTTTGTGGCATCTTCAGCCACTGATTCAACTTTCCTCTGAAGGGTGTTGTGTAAATGGGGCACCTTCAACTCTGGGAGAATCAATGCCAACTTCACTTTTAAAAAGAAGGGTGGGTGAAGAAACAGTTGCAAAAATGAGCTGAGGTGGGCTTACTAGAGCTAAAGAAAGAACGGCTCATTTATAATGCATGAAGCCCCTTGGCCTTCATTAAAGGATAAGTATGTTGTCTTTGATACTACCTTACCCCAGCATCTTTATGTCCTTGGTTTTGGAAAATGTCCAGATGAAGACCATAAGGATATGTAAGAATAAAGCAGAATGTGATAATAGCTTTGAGGTTGTAACTTGCTCAACCCATGCGACATGTAAAGGGAATCCAGCTGGGATATACAAGCACTCGTGAGGGAAGTGAGACCTAAATTGTCATGAAAGTTACATCAGGAGCCTCCACCGCAAAGCCCGCAGTGGCGGTGTGTGTGCAGTCAGCGGTGAAGGTGACTGTGGACGGAAGAATCTGCTCTGACAGGAAAACAATACCAGGAACAGAGATGGTCTTCAGACAGACTCTCTGCTCAGGGCTGTGCAGCAGGGATGTGTGTTGAAAACCAACTTTTGGCTGCTACATGTCCCTGGGGAAGTGCTTTGAGGTGAAAAGCTCAGGGAACATCTGTCTAGCCAGTTGGCTTTGCTGCCTGACTGGTTGTTGCAAGATAGAAGGTAGGGAAATGTGAGGGGAGTTAAGCTGAATTAGAGAAAAAGACACTAGGTGTGTCTGCCAGACAGTTACAGACAAAGCCTGCAGTTAAAGTTAAAGGTGTTCAACAGGTTAGTCAGACTAATTTTTCAGCTGTGCATGAACATTGCACTGAAGGCATAGAGTTGGGTGGGAATTTCCATGCATTAATGCATACATGACTAAAGGGCATGTGAAGGAGTTAAACTGTCATGCTGACAAGCTGAAATGAATGTGACTAGAAACATAACCGTCTATGGATGCAGAGGATGTTGTAAAATAAGTTGTTAAGAGTCTTTAAAAAAGCAAGCATTAAAATCAATTGCTAAATTGTAGGCCTGAAGAGCAGTGAATTTGAAATTGAAATTTGTGGGGTAGCTGGAGTAGTGATGAGTCTTCAGTGGGTGGCATGCTATTTTAAATAGCTCTTATAAAACCACCTAGATGAAAATTAGATGATTACAGTAATAGTGCTGATTTATGCCAAAGGAAAATCTTCCTTCCAACTATAAAGATTCATTAAAGTGCCAACAAATTAGTTATTAAGGAAACTCTTGCATATATAATTATTCAGATTTTTCTTCAAGTCCCTCAGTGAGGCTATTAAAAAAACCAAGGCACCTAGATGGTGAAAGGTAATTTTCTGGTGTGCCTTGGAAGTGGGCTAGGAGACAGCAAAATTCAAAGGACAAAAAGTAAGCTTTCATCTAGAAAAGAGATTAATAGTGAAGTGTTTGCAATGCATCTGCTGTAACTGAATCTGTTTATTAATAATATCACAGCAGGGCATAGTAGCAAAATTTGCAGATGATGCTAAGTGATTTAGATCAGTCAGGGATTAAGATATGCAGACATGACAAAATGAAGCCACCAGGCAATGTATGTGAGTTTGATTCTTGTTCTGTTTTAGTTTGGTTTTTTCATTTTGTTTTGGGTTTTTTGTTTATTTTTAAATTTGTTTGTTTGTTTGTTGCTTGTTGTTTCATTTTGGCTTTTTGTTTTGCTTTTGTTCTGTTTTGTTGGAGTTGGTTTTTTTTTTAACCAAATCAAAGTCAGAAGCATTGAAAGAAACTGTGAAACTCCTTGCAGTTCCTTGTATTCTAAATGAAGTGAAAAGAGTCTTAGGGCAAGACTTGCAAGTTATTACAGGTGGTCCAGAAGGTACTTAATACCAATGAAAGAAAAAGGATTTTGATTAAAAAGGGGGAAACAAGAACAGGGCAGAATTTTATATGACTGTCATATCACAGTCCTTATCACCCCCTCACTCCTCACTCTTAATAACGTTTGCGGTTGTAGTCTGCCAGTCCTCATCAAAGTGCAGCCAGTGAAGGAAATCAGTTCCATGTAAAGAGCAGCAGATATGATCTCCAACAAGAAAATATTCCCAGAGACTAAGAAAGACCAATGTCAACATTAATAAGAGGAAACAGAAGCAGAGAGACTCATGAGAAATAAAGGAATGCTCATCAGTTTTAAATAAAACAGCTTTAATACAAGAAAGAGAAGAAACTGGTGAAGACAGTTTTGAGATAGAAAAATAGCTATTCATGCACCGTATGTAATGAACCTGCATAATTTTCTGCAGGAAATATTAAAGCAAATAGTTAATGAAGACTGTCAAACCGAAAAATAAGCATTCCATCAAAATTCAGTATAATACTCAATGGATAAAAGTTTGGGAAAAACTGCATTTTTACAACAGTGCTGACTCAGAGATAGGAGCTAACCTCTGCATAGGGTTAGGAAAATTATTTTCACTGGAAAGATTTTTCATATCCTTGTACAATAACAGTTACATCTCCAGCAGGGGACACATTTTATCACATTGTGATAAAATGTGCATTTATTCTCCTCCATTGAAAGATTCAGGCCAGTGGTACCCTCCAGCCTTGGGGATCTATATTTTTATTTAATTACCTATCTTGGGTTATGAAACCAAAAAATGTGTATTCTATTTCATCTGTTGAAATGTAGGGGGTTTTTTTGTCTCTTGTAACTACGGGGGGAGGGGCGTGGATGCTTTCTGATAATGGCCCAGCTGT